>OY759267.1:44055013-44070013 GCA_963662155.1 Lamellibrachia columna
AGGTTTTTAGTTACTTCTATCTCACCAATCACAGCAATACGTTTCCTGTCAATGTGTGTTTAATCAATGTGTGTTTAATTAACACCATTAATATATCTATATTAATACGCTAACTTTGGGGGCAATCTGGCAGTATTTCCTCCCAGGCGCCGTCACCCACGCGACTCTTTCTATGTTCCTTCGCCTCCTTGCCCTAGTGGCCTCTGATCTACCAACTGGCGATGTATTAAAACAAACACAAAGGCAATTATTTATAGTTATTTAGCATGATGCTTTTCTTCCTGGCGGATAAAGATGGAAACACTGTATATAGTGTGAGCCACTCTCTAGATGGCGTATCCGTCATTCCACCACCTTTGTCTCTATTGTTTATGCGCTAAATTTGGGGGCAGTCTGGCAGCATCTCATCCCAGGCACCGACATCCACTCGCCTCTTTCAATGTTATTTCGCCTACTTGCACCAGTCACCTAATTTACCCATTGACTATTTATTAAAAAATCCGTAAAGGCACTTTTTATACTGATTTACTATTGTTTTTGTACCAGTCGGACAAACTAAGAAACAGTAGCAGCATTGAGTGTGAACACTCTCCAGGTGGCGACACAGTGACCCCACAATCTATATAATAGTAAACTTTGGGGGCAGTCTGGCAGCATCTCCTCCCAGGCGCCGACATCTACTCGCCTCATTCTATGTTCAATCGTCTCCTTGGACCAGTCGCTTCTGATCTACCCATTGACGATGATAAACATTGTCTGATTAATTCACTCATAACGCGCAGTCGTCACTATCCTAGGGACTCTGTGTGCGTGTGTAATGGCGGATGGAGCGTAAATGTAGTCGATGGCCAACAATCAATTCGCCCAGTGTATCCGTCTTTGTCCGGCAGGAATAAAGTAACTCTAAATAAATACCTTAGTGGTAACTGAATGCGTAATTTTATTCTGAGTTTTGTCAAATCGGATGCGATGGTAAAGTTAATGTTTTCTTTACTACTATATTAAATCTTTCATTTGATGGCAACGTACCAACATTTCTAAATCAATCACCGAACTGGGCCGATATTGAGGGATATCCAGTTTTGCGTGCGTTTTTTCTGAAAGGTAGGCCCTATGTAATTTTATCGAATTACACACAACATGTGTATTAATAGATGATTAATGTGCTGTGAAAAGTTGAAGATTTGATGATGAATTAATGAAAATTTGTGCTGGAATCAAAAGAAACGAACATTATAATGGCAGCCTATTTTAAAATCAAATGTGGTTTCACCCCTTTTGCTACATGGACGGGTGTAAGCTATTAACAAACTAACTGTGGGGGCTGTCTGTCAGTGTGTCCTCCAAAGCGCTGACATACATTTGCCTCTTTCTAAGTGCCTTTGCCTCCTTGTACCAGCGGCTTTTGATCTACCAATTGGCGATGTATTAAAAAACACAAAGGCAGTTATTTAGAGTTATTTACTATTACGTTTTTCTACCTGTCGGACCAAGACGGAAACAGTGGCCGAATTGATAGCTGCGTACGCAAGAGTTTCTCATGCAATTAATAGAACATCATAATTTGATTATGACACATTAAAACACTGAGCCAATGATACTAGAACGCACGATAAGGTGGGGCACCACTTAGGTGAAGAGAACATATGTTGTGGCCGAATTAAGTGTGAGCCACTCTCCAGATGGCGTAACCATGACCACACCATCTATATATTAATACACTAATTTGGGGGCAGTCTGGCAGTGTTTCCTCCCAGGCACCGACATCGCCTCTTCCTGTGACCCTTTGCCTTCTTACCCCAGTTATGTGATTTTGTCGAATTACTCACAGGCTGTGTGTTAATGGAGCTCCTGTGTGCTGTGAAATGTTGAAGAAAATCAAATCGTATGACAAACTTTGCAGGAATCAAAAGAAACGTTACAATGGCAGCTTATTTGACAAGCAAATGTGGTTTCACACATTTTGCTACATGGACGGGTGTAAGCTAGTATAATCATAATTTGGTGAGCATGACTGATAGACAACATACTGATGCTACCTGCAACATTTTTTCAACTAGATGTTTCATGTTTGTCAGGGATCGAGATGTTTATGCTAATGGCTTACCGACTAGACATTTAATAGAGGACATCCTTTCGAATACCACCATTAAAAAACACAGTGCAAACAAATATTACGACCATTGAATTGTATAATTAAATATACGGCATTTTGGCAGTGTAAACTTGATTGTTATATCCAACATATTAAATGTCTAGTGATAAGTAGCAAATGTGAATCGTCAGGCAGAAATAGCTAGAAAACACAAAAGTTGACCAGGCCTGATGGAGGAAAAGCTGAACCTGACTATTCGTTCTGTTTCTACAACTACACAGACAGTGGATAGGGTGACAGGACAAAATCGGGTTGAGGGTGCAGCAGCAGTTGATTCTGACTAGGTGGTTTTATTAGGGAGGGTTGGTTGAGCAGCGGCTAAAGAACGAAGACGAGTGTTCTTTACCCCAAAATACGTCAAGGAATTAATTTTTTCCGAGTTAGTTACATCGGTGGCGATTGGCCTATAAGTCTACATTAATTAAGTGTGTCGACTTATTAGTTAAGCGTGTCCACTTGTCAAAGATGTGTTGTACTCATTATGGGTAGATGTGTTGGCTGAGTTGCTATGAAATGTTATTACAAGGCCTACGTAAATTCTATAAATAAAGCATTTACCAACTTACGCTACGCTATGGCTCAACTTACCCAACAAAAAGTGTTAGTTAAGCCAGCACACAAACCCTATTTGAATCAGCTGCATATAGTTATATATGCATATTATATATATATATATATATATATATATATATATATATATATATATATATATATTTATATATATATATATTGATTATAGTGACGTTGTCATTCTGGTGAGTAAGCCTCTAATGTATGTCCAATACCACAGAAACTGTGCCAGCAGAGACAGCATCGTCAATGTGATGGCAGCTTTCTATACCAGTGATACACTGAGTGAGGCGAAGTATATGTTTTGGTCACATTTTGAAGATTCTAACTTGTTAGAACCTTCAACAAGACTAACATCGTGTAATAGAACCGACAGAAAGGCTATGAGTGATGACATTCTGAGAGGTATTGGAAGCCTAATCGAGAATGGTATCAAAGTACAGTGTGTAGCACGGGACTGGAGCTGATTCCACAAAGTCATCCGGAGGGAGTAAATGAGTTGACTCTCGCAGAGAAGCTGGCAGACCTCCAGGGTAAGCTTAAAGTGCTAGTGGACACTCTTTATGGCAATTAATCCGATGCCGCAATTAACAGCTAGAAGACCTCTGCATTGGAAACTGACTCTAAATTACACAGACAACTGATACAGCAGGTATTGGTTAAAACCAATGATTATAATGCGAAGTACCCATCATTGACAGAGGTGATTGCTGGTGGCTCCGACACTCGGCCACTACAGAAGACGTGGGCACTAACCGTGACGGGGCGCCGGATGGCAACGACAATGATCAGTGTGAACGCAAACAGGTAGCGGACCGCGAATCGCAGCCAATACGCGTATCGCCACAGCACGACGCAGCAGTTACATGATACGTTTATGATCCCAGCAGACCAGAGACGAAACCAGAAAAAACAGTGGCAGAGAGAAAATCGCAGTAAGCAACCGCGGAACACGCAGATGCGAGGAACCATCGTTGGCCAGGGGATCGATGCTGCAGGAGTTACCATGGTGCCTCCTCCCGACAGAGACTTCTTTATATGCCGAGTTCATAAATCGGACGGGGTTGGTGAAGTCGGTGAATACATCACTCGAAAAGGAGTGAAATTCCGTAAACTAACAAAAGCCAGCAATGACAACGCAAACCGAACTCCTTCACATTAACAATCTCTATGCATGACATAGACAAAGTGAGAGACCCTCTACTCTGGCCCAAGGTCTGGAATGTGGGGAGATGGTATGTTAAAACAAAGAGTGAATCCATCAGGAATAAGGATGTTGTATCACTGTGTGTATATTTGCAATAACGTCCAATGCTCCACCGACTAACCGTATACAGCCACTGTCTATTATTAGTTATAACTGTAAACATTTTAGAGACAGAGGTGCGAAATTTTATTTTATATACAATACTAGTAAAGAATGTGATCTGTTACTTATGCAAGATCATTGCCTACATAAATGCGAATTAAACAAGATGTGCAAATTAGGTGACGGTATGGCAATAGCTGGTAAGAGTTCCATGGATGAATGTATTGACAGGGAAGGACGCCCATACGGCGGATGTGCAATCCTGTGGAAATTATCACTTGTTGTTTTCTGACCATGTACCACTTACAGTTATGTTGGATATAAATGTAGACCACGTGTTCGAAAGGAACTATTGTCGCAAATTAGCATGGCATAAAGCCAGTAATGAACTCATTAACGAATACAATAGTGATCTTGAGTATAAACTCTCCATGTTACAATACGATGAAGAGGCTTTGCCGTGTAAGAATGCAATGTGTACAAAACATGATAACGAATTATCTAGAGTATACAATGACATACTAAATATGTGTATAGCATCGTCAGAATGTATACCTACCACCTGTCCTAAAAACAATCTTAATTCAGGTGGTGGCAAAAGGAAACTTCCTGGGTGGTCTAAAGAAGTTGAACACCTGAAGCAGGAGGCTATTTTCTGGCATCGACAGTGGTCAGCTGTGGGAAAGCCTCACCAGGGTGACATTACAGAAATGAGACGTATAACAAGAGCTCGGTATCATAAGGCTGTTAGACATATTATGAGAGAGGATGACAAAGTTCGTACTACTAAGATGGCTGAAGCCATTAGCGAAAATAGAAACCGGCACTTGTTGTTTGAGGTGCCCTGGATAAAGGGCAGAAATAAATTCTTGCCTTCAAGTATTGATGGTGTGGTAGGTGATGAAGAAATAGTAAAAAAATTCTGATAAATATAATCACCTCTACAACAGTGTGTCATATGATGTTGATGAGATGAATGTTATAAATACGGAGATTCACAAGCAGATTTAAAAAAATGTTGCGCATGATATATCAGTTGATGAGGTTATCGAAGGTGTCCAGCGACTGAAGTTGGTGAAGAGGGTCTCAATTCTAATCGTATCATACATGGTCCGAAAATACTCTCTGTGCTTTTAGCATTAATTTTTAACAGTATGTTGGTACATGGTTTTAGCCCCGACTCAATGTTAGTGGGAACTATGGTTCCTATACCAAAAGATAAGAGACAATTATTATATACATCCGACAATATAGCTATTACTCTTGGCAGCATCGTTGCCGAACTGTTTGATGTTGTTATACTATCTAAGGAACAAAATGCTCTTGCAACATCGCATTTGCAATTTGGTTTTTAAAAATATGTCCACTACTTACTGCACATGTGCTATGATGGAGACAATCAGTTATTACAGTGCAAATGGCAGTAATGTGTATGCACTCATGTTAGATGCCAGCAAAGCATTCGACAGGGTCAATTATTGTAAGCTCTTTAGAGTATTTCTAAAACATAAGGTATCACATGCAATGCACACGAATACTGTGTACACTTTAACGGTACTAAAAGTAGATATTTGATTTTTAGGGGTCGTAATTGTCAACCCGACAACAGAACTGTGTTTTGTTAATGACACCGAGTTATATTGTACCCAAGATGTTGTACATCTGGGCCATCATATATATATATATATATATATATATATATATATATATATATATATATATATATATATATATATATATATATATATATATATATATATATATATATATATATATATATATATATATATATATATATCCGTTGTCAATAAGAATAGTTTAGTTGCCGATGCTACCGTCAAATTCTGGAGAGGGTATAATATGTTCATGGCCAATTTCGGTCATATTAAGACGAATGTAAAATGCAATTTATTTAAGCAATATTGCTGCTCTTATTATGGACCCCCGCTATGGGATCTTCAGAGTAAGAGTGTTGGCACTATTTGCACTGCATGGCGAAAAGCGCTCAGAAAGTTGTGGGGGCTAGCACCGCTTACACACGGTGATGTTAAAAAAAGGTAAAGGTAAGTTCTTATATAGCGCAGTATCCAGTCCTTAGGACTGCTCAAAAGGCTTTACACTTCACCCCCTGGCAGACCTGTTCATTCCAAGGCCATCTCAACTTCTCTGGGAACCATTATTATCGGAGCATTGTTATCGGATAATTTGCCATTATTGGTAATCTTAAAGCAAAGGTTCTCAAAATGTATTCATAAAGCTATGAACCACAATTCACATATTATAAACAGTGTTGCTAAGTTGTCCATTGCAAATCCATGGTCAAATTATAGCGCAAATTACCGTCATATCCTAAATGAATGTGATACAATGTATGACGTGTCTGTGTATGGCAGGCTGGTTTGTCTAACGTAACAATATCAAATGTGAACGTTTTATCGGAAATGTTAGACATCAGAAATGGTTTTAAGACATGTAATATTTTAGACGATGATGATGACAACTGTATTATTACGGACATTACTGTATTTTAAAGGATGTACAATTGCCATTTTTAATGTGCAAAAATAAAGATTTTATTTATTATATGTATTATTTTGGTGTACATTATTTACTAATAATCATAATTTATGTGAGTAAAAACAATTTTGACTTATGAATATTATTACGCCCTAGATATCAAAAAGAATGAAAAATGGTTCATCTAACAATGTCTTCCTTTATTATAACTTTTTAAAATACTGGGGATTCTTGAGGCAGAAACCATGCAATTAATTGTCGAGCTCAGATGAAATTGTGTCCAGAGAGGTATAATTGCTTTATGAAGATACATTGCCCAAAGTACTTGCTCGTAATAAAGTATATGTCACTAATCACCTTAACTTTTGTAATTATGGATTCGTGAGGCAGAAGCTTTTATTGACTACAACTGACTATAGAAAGTATAGAAACTCAAGACTCAAGTTCCGAGCTTTCAAATGATGGCACTTGTTAATCGGTGACCGTTGGCGTAACTATACATTGGTCATTAGTTCGGACCTTTTAATTTTAATTAGTCACCAGTTGTGGCAGATGTGGAAGGGTGTCTGGTGAGGACGTTATTTTTTTTTAAGGAGACGTGTCCTTTTTCACGAATTCCACATAGCAAGGGCGTTACTTACTAGATATATTTAATGTTGCGTGAATATTTAAATGAAATTGTAGAAAAAATAGCCCACGAGCCAAAGAAGCATTTTAATGACTGCCTATTGGAAATCCAACTGGTTTCGCCTCTATTTACTATTTGGACTCGCTTTCATCTGTCTTCGTGTCCATCATTCCAGCGATCTATCCAGCCATCCATCCATCTAGCAATATATTCGCACCTATGCGATTCCTCACTTGAACGCCCCCAAGTGGGCCGTATATTCGTCCTGGTGCCAAGAATGTCACTGATTCATGGTTCACACAAAATGAGTCAAGTAGGTGTAGGTGATATCGTCAGTGGTACTCGAGGGTAGGGAGAACGGGTGGTTGGTAACATGAGTTACTCGCCTTTTAGGGGTTGGTTTCATAGGAGTTTTATGTGTTTTTGTTTGTTTGAGTTTTTTTATCCAGTTGTCCCTTTGGATAATGTTTCTTTCTGGCATTTGCTTGTTGTCTCATTTGTTGCTCTCATTGAAATGTTTTGTTATTAGTATCGTATGTTGTTGCACGTCGTCGGCAGAAAGTTGCTTATGTCTCATGGGTTATAATGGCCGCGTATGAAAAAACAGTGGTCTCGCACCAGGCTGTATACATGCCTTCGTCAACTTGCATAGTGTCGACGGAAGGCCGCTGGATGAGTATGCAATCTTGGCAATGGAAAACCACTGGATGAATACGCGAAATATAAATCTATAGGGGAACAACTCGCAAAAAGGTCCCCTTAAGAAAGATTTATCATCAAGTTAACACTATTTTATTAAAGCCATTTGTTTCTACGGAAACATCTCCAGTTATGTCACTACGTCTGCTGTATCAGCCTTAAAGGATGAGGTGACCTCTCCCTAGCATCTCTCTCGTCGTCTTTTCTTACTTCTAAATCCACTGCTTTATTATGAGGCGCCGTAGCGGCCAAAAGGGTCGAGTCCTGCGCGAACCGTCGAGTCCTGCGCGAACCGTCGAGTTCTGTCTGCGAGAACCGTCGAGTCCTGCGCGAACAGTCGAGTCCTGCGCGAACCGTCGAGTCCTGCGAGAACAGTCGAGTCCTGCGCGAACCGTCGAGTTCTGTCTGCGAGAACCGTCGAGTCCTGCGCGAAACGTCGAGTCCTGCGCGAACCGTCGAGTCCTGCGCGAACCGTCGAGTCCTGCGCGACCCGTCGAGTCCTGCGCGAACCGTCGAGTTCTGTCTGCGAGAACCGTCGAGTCCTGCGCGAACCGTCGAGTCCTGCGCGAACTTTCGAGTCCTGCGCGAACGAGATACTCTGGTTACCACTGAAAATAGCGTTGCCGTTGTAGGATGTGCAGCGAAGTAATGCCGCAAAAAGCATAATATAATATAATATATTACCCAGAGTACAGTGAATTGAAAAAATCCCAAAAATGTGCTAAGAAACTAAATTGATAATTAAAACGACAATGCCACGAGACGGACTGCAGAACACAACGAATTCAGGGCAAGTCGTGGCTTAGCGGTAGAGCGTCCGATTTATGTTTGGAGTTTCGTAGGTTCAATCCGCGGTGTATCTGATTTACGTTTTCTCTCGTTTAATGTTATTATTATTTTATCAATTATTATTATTTTATTTAGTCCAATATTCGCTTTCGTTTAATTTCGCTGACTGACAATGTGTGGTACTAAGTGTGGCTTAGTACCGACTAAACAACTGAACTGGTTATAACGTTAAACAGCAAATAGTATGTGCAGCCGGTCAACCTTTTTACACTTTTCTTGCCGACATTGCCGCGTTTTCATTGCCTTTCCGTTCAATAGAATAGTTATTTCATTTAGTACTTTCCTTTTCATATGGCGTCTAACCATGACCAAATTGGGCAATTATTGGAAGCGGTTAGCCGCATTGTTAGAAATTCTAGCACCATAGCAAGTGCGACGGGAGCCCCGCGTCAGCAGAGCCAGAACATGCCCGACGGCGACGCCCGACAGGTAAGCATTACCCATATGATTTTTGTCCCTTCGGATAATGATATTATATGAAATTTTAATATCATGAATTTGAATATTTTTGTAAGCAAATAGTCAATATTACATTCTTTCATATTGTAATTTGGTTCTATTGCAGATTGAACTGCGTCAACTGTTCCAGTCAAATCAGAGAAGCCGTCCACAGAGGTGGCCTCGGAGGGCTAGGTATTATAATACTACTAATAATAATGTTTTATTTTAGGCAAAAGCCCATGTATATATATATATATATATATGTATGTATGTATGTATGTATGTATGTATGTATGTATGTATGTATGTATGTATGTATGTATGTATGTATATATATATATATATGTATGTATATATATATATATATATATATATATATATATATATATATATATATATATATATATATATATATATATATATATATATAAGTACGTGTAAAACAAGTTAGAATATATATATATATATTCTAACTTGTTTTACATGTACTTATATTTATATATATATATATATATATATATATATATATATATATATATATATATATATATATATATATATATATATATATATATATATATATCTATATATATAAATATATATATATATATATATATATCTAAATATACACACATGTCATGTATTAAAAGTATGCAATATTTGCATACTTTTAATACATGACATGTGTGTGTATATTTAGATATATATATATATATAAATTGACGAGCGAATGCATTCGTTAAAAGATTTTTCTTAATTTGTAGCAAACATATAATACAGTTTTTCTTTGTTAAAGCTGGACTCTTGATACTTAACATGTTTCATGTTATATAAGTTATTTAAAAATGGATCAAAACCTTGTCAGTGGCAAATTGTAGAAGTGTGTTTATGAGCTCATTTTATAAATATTGTTTGTAACAAGACTTAGGTTATGAGTCTAAGCTAAAGACCACTATTTGTAAAACAGTTATCATTTAGCATTGTTAAAGGCTTTGCATTTTTAAATAATTTTTTTCCAATATGTATTACAAACATATAATATTGATCTGTGTTATAGTCATTAAATAACTTTATCTTCCATTGACAATGTTATATAATTATAAAATGCATCATTTTATATATTTCATTAAAATATTATCAAACTATTTACAGGGCTTTAGGACAACCAGTAGCCAGAAGTCATGTGGGTACTTTCTACCGAAATGTGTTCCTGTTGCCTGGACCAGATGTAACCACGGTTCCACGCCAGAGCGCAAAAGTGGACCTTGTGAAAGCGGGGTTCAAGATGGATGGAGTCCATTTCCAAAAGGAATGGACGGGAGCTGAAGTAGTTAGCCACATCAGGCAGTTATTTACGGAAGTTATTCCCCCTGATGCTGAGTGAGTTTATTATTTTTTATTAAGTAATTTACATCTTCCCTTGCTAGTATCTTTCAACTCTCTTAGGTTAACAAATATTCCTCCTCCTCACCATCAACATCAGGTATCATACTTAATGTACAGGTTGACTGATTTGTGGTGTTCTACTGTTATCAACATGGTAGAACTTTGGATATGTTAATGTCTAACCATGGTCTTTTATATTTCATATACATTTCTTTTTCTTTTTGGTTGACTGAAATGATCATTATTTTGTAATGTTAAAGGTTTTCAACTAGAATAACCAGAACCAGAGGAGTATTCGTAAAGTAAAAAAAGTATAGCATTATATATTGGTGGGATGTGGTTTGGTTGTCACCATGTTTCGCCAAAAAATCAATCACTCCGGTATCACTGCCTCTGTATAACTTGGTCAGGTCAGTTTACCGTAGCGTCTCAATATAAACTCAATATAAATAGATTTTTTTCCTAGTCTCATTTCAAATAAACTTTGCGAAAACCAAACCTACCTGGTATCTGTGCAACTTTTGTATGTAGTTTTTGTGAAATCATCAGACAAACTTTTTAATTAGTTAATGCTTGTTCAAACATTAACTGAAGTAAACATGTAAATGCTGAAAAATAATGAATTTTTTCTTTGGTGAAATTGGGTAACTTTGTCATGTGATCGGCGAGAGGATGGAGGTCATCTTTAATGGCCAGTAAGCATTTTGCATAGAACTACTCTGTTGGGTATAATATTATTACAGATTTGTTATTTCTCCATTGAATATCAATTTAATATCTTACTAATTTTTTTTCAGCGTGGAAATATTGGTATCTGTCCATTTCAACTTGATTCAACCAAGATTGGAGTTGGGTCAGCGAAATTAAACGAAAGCGAATATTGGACTAAATAAAATAATAATAATTGATAAAATAATTATAATAATAACATTAAACGAGAAAAAACGTAAATCAGACATACCGCGGATTGAACCAAGAACCCTCCAAACATAAATCGAAGGCTCTACCGCTAAGCCACGACAACTCACACGAAACGTTGCCCTGAATTCGTTGTGTTCTGCAGACCGTCTCGTGGCATTGTCGTTTTAACTATCAATTTAGTTTTTTAGTACATTTATGGGATTTTTTTCCATTCACTGTACTCTGGGTAATATATTATATTATGCTTTTTGCGGCATTACTTCACTGCACATCCTACAACGGCAACGCTATTTTCAGTGGTAACCAGAGTATCTCGTTCGCGCAGAACTCGACGGTTCGCGCAGGACTCGACGGTTCGCGCAGAGTATCTCGTTCGCGCAGGACTCGACAGTTCGCGCAAGACTCGACGGTTCGCGCAGGTCTCGACGGTTCGCGCAGGACTCGACGGTTCGCGCAGAGTATCTCGTTCGCGCAGGACTCGACGGTTCGCGCAGGACTCGACGGTTCGCGCAGGTCTCGACGGTTCGCGCAGGACTCGACTGTTCTCGCAGGACTCGACGGTTCGCGCAGGACTCGACTGTTCGCGCAGGACTCGACGGTTCTCGCAGACAGAACTCGACGGTTCGCGCAGGACTCGACGGTTCGCGCAGGACTCGACCCTTTTGGCCGCTACGGCGCCTCATATTATTATCATCCGATTCACCGACACAGCCCACGTCTTCCTGTCCAGCCAACGCCAAAACTAATTGTTTCAGTTGATCTATTTCCACCATTAGACCTTTTTACCTTCTCAGCTCCCCTACACCCAAATGTTCGAATCTCAAGTCAATTGTCTCAAGTAAAAGTGTAACTTGAGTGTTACACACTCGTAATCGAGGACTCGAGTCTCCCAGCTCTAATACCTACTTATTTGCCAGGTTACTGTATCCAGGTGTATGCGTGCATATCGTCTATATTTAGTTGAATCCGTTATGTAACCATTAGCCAGTGAGACCAATGGTGACACTCATAAAAAGTTGAAGATAAAATATTCCACTGACATTCAGTGGTGACCAAAAAAGGACGCCACAGTAGAGAGAGGTTGACCAACGTTGCTAAGTAACCTGTCGATGAAGGTGATGACAAGTCTTGTTGATGACCCATCGGAACGGACACTCACTGGACACACTCGTGTCCTTCAACATGTACAGCGAATGCAAACACGCATGAACTGTTTGTCAATAAAGTTGCACTTGTTGATAATCAAAACACTTGATTTACCATCTGGCGTCAGCCGCAAAGTCTCTCTCTTTTACATTTCGGTCGCCTTTCGACCAGTTGTGCGAGTGTTTGCAGGAGTGTAAGTTTGTTTTGGTTGCTCAAAGTATCGCTTTTTCTAGTTGTCTTCGCATATTTATGATACTGTTCTTTGTAGTGCGGTGACTTTATGATGTTTTAATAATGTATTTTAATGCTTACCCTTTGTTTTCTTCAGAACTACCGCCATCGGACATGAAGTTTGTCGTCGTAAGTAGTAACAACACTATTCTATTCACCCGTCTCGTGTATGCACCGCCTTCGTTTCTCCTTAAATCTCCCGTTTTACACCAGATGGCTCTCCCTACTCAAGATAATTAGCAATATAATTATCAAGATTGCTATGCAAAGCAAAAACACCTGAGGGCAAGTGAGCAAGGAAGGAATAATTATTGGTTTATCGAGAGTGCAACACTTGTTCATCTGTAACCTGCCCATGTGAGATAGTTGTCAATTTTGTTTCTAAGCATGCACTCATGCTGCTAACACTTACACTATCAGTATATAATTTGTCTATTCATTTATCATCCTGTGTGAGACAGAATACTTTCTGATATCTAATCTACACTGTTATTTCACTTGTTTCGTGTTCGCTAATTCTTCCATCTTTCTTGAGTGAAAAAACTTATATCATTATTTTTATAACCATTCAATATATAAAAAAAATATTTGATCACCTCTTGATCTACTGTTTTCTGGGGTTATTAAACCATATTCTTCTAGGCGTTTTCCATAACTAAGGCATCTTGGATCTGGAATCAGCTTAGTTGTTCTTCTATATGTTCTTTCTAGCGCATCTAAGTCCTTCTTACGATATGACCTCGACGCTTATATATTCGATGGTGTTATGCCACAGTGTTTGTATGCACAGGTGATGCCGCTGCTCTTGGTGTCGGCAATGATCGGGTGGTCTCGAGGAACGCCAAACAACGGAACCAAATACACAGAATGCTTGACATTGTGCAGTGACCGATATGATGGCTGCAAGTTGGGATCTCAAGATGCACCGGCCATGTTGGCGTGCATGAACACTTACATGGCGTGTATGCATGGTACATGTCGCGTACATCTTCCTCTTATAAATTGAAAATATCGCATTTGTGGAGCTTACACTTAGCAGGAACTAGTTTACGATATCGCGTATGATAGTACAATTAGGTAGATCATGAAATAGGCCAAATATTGGATATAAAGCACAATGTATGGAATTATTGATAGCTTGCTAGTGTGTACCTGCGTAGTTTATTAACACTTATTGTATTGAAATAGTACCTTATTTAGGCCTAACAAGATTTATCACGTTCGCCATCCAAAGCATAACACCCAGATGGCAAATGAACAAGGAATGCATTATCGAGAGTGCAACGATTCTAGCTGGATGCAGACAATGTGTTTATTTTCAGTGCAAACTCTAAATGTTAAGACTCCTGCTATGTCGATAACACGTGCGACTCGTAACGATTCCACTTGACTAAACGTTGCTATGGAGCGCCAGAAGCCAATCAGCGTCACTACAAATATTCTACACTAAATTTGTTTGCATGCTTTGACATTTCTCCGTAACAGTTGTGTCAATATAATCAAAGCTTAAAGTTGATTCGAATTGCATTGTATAAACTGATAACAGTTTACTCTTATTTAATGAGTTAGCCAAGTCCCCGTAATAGAGCCTAATTATGTATGCACCGAGATTCTGACACAGTTCTCTCCTTTCCTTGCATGTGTGTCGAGTATGTCGAGTATGTCGAGTATGTCGAGTATGTCGAGTATGTTGAGTATGTCGAGTATGTCGAGTATCCCTAACTTGTAAACAATCATAAACTAATACAGTTCATTCGATATTACATAGCAAGCGGCTTACTTACTATATATGTAATGTTGTGTGAATTTCTAAAGGCCATGTCTTGTTCAAATAAATGTACATAAAAACTATATAAATATATTTGTATATGTGTTCTTCAATGTTATGGCAAATTCGAAACTACATTGTGGCCAAAACATTGAATAAATTGAATTTAAACAGTGACAAGTCATAGCCTAAACATGGAAATGTCTTTTTTCCGGCAATGGTGCGTGGGGCGGATTAGTGAAGAAAAAAAAAATCGGCCACACAGTTGGGAGAAATGGGAATAACAACACACAAATAGCACAAACCTTGGCCCCTGAAGGTAAAAGGAAAAGAGGAAGACCAACATCAACATGGAGGAAGAAGTAGAGAGAAACCAACTG
>OY759267.1:44075013-44080013 GCA_963662155.1 Lamellibrachia columna
ACTGTATGTTGCTGTTTCTGAATATATAACAATGTAATAGGATTCATGTCTCAGAGAAGTTTTCATAACCGCCTACTCCTAGTTAAGGTAATTAAACACACTACTGTGGCACATTTTTGTATCCTATATATCAACTGTCTCTGCGCGACCCTGCTAAGTGCGATAAATGTTTAGCGCATCTAACTCAGCAGATGGATCACTGTAAATCGGTTAATGCCATTTGATGACAAATCTCTTTATTAAATGACACTTATAAATGTTGTAAAAAATGTTGGATAAAAGAAATCGTTCGTGATTGTTGATTCTATTAATAAGATAATTCATTGTATGAATCCAATGCACGCATCCATGTAAGCTGTATGGAACTAGGCCATTTAGCAGATTTGTTGAAAAATTTCTAATTGGCAAGTCAAGTCGTCAAGTATCAAGTAATTGACCGCAATTACGTTAGCCAATCATAATAGGTACTTATTCGATAAGGCTACTCACAACAACATGGTCTCGTTTTACATATGTTTCGAGCCACCAGACCTGTTGGCAAGTCACAAACTGGCCGGTCAAGTCCTAGTCCTAGGAGAATACAGACGAAGCCGGTGAAGACTATGTGGAAATGGTCCCGGTCTAGGGACGAAGAGAAAAAGTCCAAATCAAGTCTCCAGTCATCTAAATTCCAAGTCCAGCCGCAAGTAAATGGGCGACTTGAGTCAGCCCCTACGACTCGAGTCAGCCCCTACGACTCGAGTCAACAAGTTTGCTGCCATTTAATCTCATAAGAATAACACTCTTTTGCGAGATTCGTTACCTGGCATAACCCTTCATCTAACGTAAAACACATACGTGAATTCGCCGTCAAAGCGTTGTTATTTAATTATAATTAGACAGACAACAAACGAAACACACAATGTAAGCTAAATATCTGTAATGAATCTACTGGGTAAATTGTGCGAAAGCATGTTTTGGTAAACGGAAATGTTTCTTTTGCTAAGTCAGCAGTTGACCGATAATTGATAACGGTTGCCACCACATGTGATATCTTACTACAATCCAGCTAATGTATGCATATTACGCTACTCCTCTTAGACGCTTTGCATATCTAACTCCAAAAACGTTCATGGGTTCAATTACCCCACTATTGCTATGAGAGAATTAGCGTTACCTACTGAAATAATGTTTTCGACCACACAACAACAACTCTGCCAACGTAAAATAACATAGCAGGGTTCTTGTCATCGTCAGACAAATGTCAATTGATTGTGTGGCTATTTAGGCAGCAGTAACCTCAAACACAACGTTGTCTTCAGAATCCTGTACCAGGTCAGGTTCAAGGGCAACCATCAAACATGTTGCCCACAATAATATTCAAATTGTGTTTGTTTGTACAAAAGTGTCACATTACATTTGTGTCTCTTGGGATTACGCCCTGTGTTTGCACTGTGAAAGACTGTGAACTAATTGCTGCTACTCCTTTAGCTTTAACAAATCAGTATGCATCAACAGACAATACAGGTGAGCTAAATATCACTCACCTTCAGATAGTATTTCATAGAAAATTATTGATACTTGTCCAGTCGTGTGGTTGACAGTTATCGTTCCCACCCCTTAGCCTCACAAGCACTCCTGTTGGACAGGCTGTCCAGGCAACTACTGCCACAACCCACGGGGACCTGGTGCCCCTTAGATCTGCACTAAATCAGAGCCTTGGTGCTACACGACGGATCCAAACAACCGATGGGAACTTTGCAACATTCCGACTTGTTTTATACTTACCAGGTTGACCGTCGTTGTGTGTGTGTGTGTGTGCGTGCGTGCGTGCGTGCGTGCGGGCGGGCGTGCGGGCGTGCGTGCGTGCGGGCGTGCGTGCGTGCGTGCGTGCGTGCGTGCGTGCGTGCGTGCGTGCGTGCGTGCGTGTAACACATTTGTTTGCGTATAAAAGTCTTATTGTGTGTCGCTGAGGTAACATGCTTAACTGTGATTGTCACCTATATTTCCGCAAACCATTTATATCCTCAAACAAGTTTCCGCATCCTATTGTTGAGATATTATATGTACATCCTCACTAATATGATACGTCTGTTGTGAGGCTCAACATTTATAATCCTAAAATATATGCATAAATATAAACACTGTTGTCTGAAAGTGTCACATGAAGATGAAGAAATAAAATACTCTAAAAATGAATATTCTGTCTGTCCAGCGATCTGCATAAATAATTGTTTGATTATTATATTTATAATATGCTTCATTTGTTAACTTTGGAAGTTGTTGCAATGTCGACGAGTTTAACAAAAACGTAAAAACACAATTGATATTTAGTAGAGGAACGTACTGAAAAATGGGTTAAACTACCACTTAAACCAGAATGCAGCATTGTGACATATTTACTGGGGAACAATGACAGAACATCAACTTGTTTTTTGTTTTCCCAGAGGCATTACACTAAGTCGTGTTCCGATGTGGTTTCGAGATCTCCGCTGAATCGCCGACCATGTGTAGCAGTCTAAGTTAGACTGGAAGTTGCAATCCGGGCCTCCGCCGTTTAACCGCAGGCCTACTGACACTGGGCCTTCTGGCGACATACAACGGCAGCAAATACTATTATCTTCCCAGACATACCGACGACAGCTCGGTGCTCAATTGCAAGGTGGTCAACGAAATACCGCTGCAAGCGCGACTAATTCGGCTACGAAACGATGTCTTTTTTCTCATTGTCATACGTTGATGTAGATCTAACAAAATTGCCATCCAAAGATAAAAACCCGGATGACAAGTTGACAAGTTGACAAGGATTCCAATGACTTATCGAAAGTTCAACCAATTTTCACCTATGTATAAACTTGTAATTTTTTAAGCATAGTCCAGCTGCTAGAAGCTACGCAGTCGGTAGATAATTTGTTCCATTCAATTGTCGTCCTCTCTGAGCATGAATAATTTCTGATATCTAAACTTCACTGTTCCTTCACTAACTTTAAATCGTGTTGTGTCCTCTAGTTTGTCTATCTTTCTTAAATGACGAAACATACTTCAATCAATATTTTAACATTTAATATCTTTAACATTTAATATCTTTAAAACAACTTATTGTTGACCTCCTGTTAATCTCCTTATTTCTAGGGTTATCAACTTTTAATAAACTATACCATCGTATACCATGGTAAATACCATGGTGTTTAAAACAGGCAAACCTTGGTAACATACAATGGTGTTTTGAAACAGGAAAACCATTAATTACAACAACCACAATTACCATATACAATATATGAAAACGCGTGGTCTACTACAATTTACCATGAAATGTCATGGTATTCCATGGTATATCATGTAATACCACCAAATACCATGGTATGCCATGGTATGCCATGTCATTCCATCGTATATTTTTATAAGGGAAGACACATTCGTGTAGGCGGTTTTCATAACTAAGGCATCACAATTCTGGAATAAATGTTTGTAAACTAATCCAATAGTTAACTTTGAATATCCTATTATTGTATTGCACCAAGCAGCTTCCTCGCAATCTGGTTCATGTTCTAATTTTAATTCGTCAACATAAATATATTCTTAAATACATAAAATAACTACCCCTCCATTCTTCCAAACTTCCTTTCCTAAACAATATAAGAAGCCTGTTAATCCCAATTCAGCATCTTATATATCTTCTTTGTTTGCACACGATTAAGTTATACTTATTATGTGAAGGTAAATGTCATCTGCAATAATATTTAATTCGCTTTTTAAGGACGGTGGGCAGTGAACGGTAGTTTCCAGAGTATGAGTGCAGTCGATCGAAGATTCTTTTAAGCGATTCATGCATAATCTATATTCCATCCTATAAAAAATTGTTTTGCAACACTGGAAACTACCCCAATATCATCTTATCACTGCTTGTTCAGTGTAAGAATTATTACTAGTGTTAAAGTAACGTCTCAAGATTGAGTAAGTGTGCTCGCTGGTTACCTGGTCTTTGTAATACACTTGTTAGAGAAGAATACTGATTCGGGAGATCCTCCTTTCACTCTGCATACCTAATGTCGGAACCACACGCAATTGTGTCTCCCTCGAGATCATACTTGACATCAGAAAGCGCAACACTCCAATAGAGGATCCATGTAGTAAACACTCCAATAGAGGATCCATGTAGTAAACACTCCAATAGAGGATCCATGTAGTAAACACTCCAATAGAGGATCCATGTAGTAAACACTCCAATAGAGGATCCATGTAGTAAACACTCCAATAGAGGATCCATGTAGTAAACACTCCAATAGAGGATCCATGTAGTAAACACTCCAATAGAGGATCCATGTAGTAAACACTCCAATAGAGGATCCATGTAGTAAACACTCCAATAGAGGATCCATGTAGTAAACACATGCGCAGTCAACACACTTGATTAAGATTAAACTTCGGTTGTGCCCTGCGCCATCTGGTGTCAGCCACACATACTATCTCTTTTACATTTCGGTTGCCTGACGATCAGCTGTGCGGTTGTTTGCAGCAGGAGTGCGTATTAACAGGTACTGTTGCTCAAAGCATCGCTTCGTACAGTCGACTTTCCATTTTCGTAGTACTGGTCTTTGTAGTGCGGTGACTTTATGACGTTTCAAAAATGTATTTTAATGCATACGTTTTGTTTTCTTCAGGACTGTCGCCATCGGACATGACGTTTGTCGTCGTAAGTAGTAACACTGTTTTAGACACCAGTATGGTGTTTGCACCGTCATCATTTCTCTTTAAATGTTTAAATGTTTAAATGTTTTAGACACCAGTATGGTGTTTGCACCGTCATCATTTCTCTTTAAATCCCCCGTTTTATACCAGGTGGTTATGTCCCTGCATGTTCCATACACGATGTTTTTATACCGTGTTAATTTTATCCACAGGTGATATCGCTGGTCTTCGTGACGGCGGTCATCGGCGGGTCTTGGGGAAGGCCAGCCGACGCCACCGAATACACGGATTGCTTGACAGCGTGCAGTGACCGATACGATGGCTGCAAGTTT
>OY759267.1:44085013-44112513 GCA_963662155.1 Lamellibrachia columna
TCTTTTGTGAGATTCGTTAGTTGGAATAACCCTTCACTTAAGATAAAACGCATACGGGAATTCGCCGTCAAAGCGTTGTTATTTAATTATACTTTAATAATTATCATTTCTAATTGAATTACTCTTTGTAATTATTACGTACAGTTGTCTGCATCGCTACGCAAACAAATCAAGTACAATTGTTCACAACGTCAGGCGTTTTATACGATTGTTCCAAGTTACGTAATACAAAGGCAAGGCATTGCTAGACATTACTATAACTGCCAGTATTACGTCGCAATTTAGATAGTTGGATTCCAAGAAGCCAACAAGATATTGACTAGCAGCACCAAGTACAAAGGCAAATATGGATAATGCTGTGATACTGTTATATATCCTGACATTTTGTAAATATTGGTGTCATGACAGTCACGTACCGACTACCAAGTTATCCCGTCCGGAGGATGGGCATTTCTGCTAGACACTCTAATGCGAATTGTTTTTACAAACAAATCACTGTTTCATTTTCAAATTGAGTCGACAGAGGAAAAGATACTTGTCGACAAAAGAAGAGATACGTGTTGACAAATGAAGAGATACATGTCGACAGAGGAGGAGGATATACATGTCGACAGAGGAGGAGATACGTGTCAACAGAGAAAGAGATACGTGTGCGTGTCGACAGAGGAGGAGATACGAGTCGATAGAGGAAAAGATACGTGTCGTCAGAGGAGGATATACGTGTTGACAGAGGAGGAGATACGTGTCGTCAGAGTAGGAGATACATGTTGACAGAGGAGGAGATACGTGTCGTCAGAGGAGGAGATACGTGTTGACTGGTGAGGAGATGAGTGTCATCAGAGGAGGATGTACGTGTCGACAGAGAAAGAGATACGTGTCGACAGAGTGGATAAGTGTCAATAGCGGAGGAGATACGTGTCGACAGAGCAGCATATACGTGTTGACAGAGGATGAGATATGTGTCGATAACAATCCGACAACTCTATATGACCAAACGACCTACTAACTGTGCCGATATTAAAGAGATATTACGAAGCGTTTCGGCACGGCTATAAACAAACATAGATGAGAGGTTGGCTACTGCGGACGCCACATTTGACTATTTCGAGTATTGCTGATCAAAGTGCGCACGACTACACAAACGCTCACAAGAAATTTTCATATAGTCAAAACGTTGGCAAAACAGCGCAATTTTGCGAGTTGTGGTTGATTATCGTATCACTGGTTTCATTGAGCTTCTAAATATCATCTCATAGTTGAGAGAAACTCAAGGAAATCACAAGCAATGGGGGGACTAAAATCCCCTCGTTGCCCTATGAGAAACAACACCAATATATATATATATATATATATATATATATATATATATATATATATATATATATATATATATATATATATATATATATATATATATATATATATATATATATATATATATATATATATATATTCATTTATTTACATTACATTTACATTTACATTACATATGCAGACTTTGAAATAAATTCTAAACATTTTATTATTAGTGTATTTAAAACGACGTGTTTCTATATTTTATGGATTAGCATTAAATGCAATCATATTCCAGTTACCAACTTACAGCTCATGAAACTGTCTGCGCATCTTTGTGATATCATCTTTGTGATATCATCTTTGTGATATCATCTTTGTGATATCATTATGCGACAGGACACAGTTTCCAACGTCAAAGTGTTCATGAATTTGTCGACAGTGTTCGAGTTTTCGACGTATTCCATATAACCCTCACGAATATGTATGACTACACCAGTGGCGTATATAGAGGGGAGGTGGATATGTTTCCATTGTGCCGCTACATGGTAGCATGGATGACTAAGCTTGGCCCCTCCTTTGAGAGATCTTAGATACGCAACTGGACTACACTATATATATATATATATATATATTCGTGAGGGTTATATGGAATACGTCGAAAACTCGAACACTGTCGACAAATTCATGAACACTTTGACATATATATATATATATATATATATATATATATATATATATACATATATATATATATATACATACATATATATATATATATATATATATATATATATATATACATATATATATATACATATATATATATATATATATATATATATATATATATATATATATATATATATATATATATATATATATATATATATATATATATATATATATATATATATATGTATATATATATATATATATATATATATATATGTATATATATATGTCATTGTTTACAATGTTAAATGTGAACAACAGGGCGATAGGTACCAGCTTCTCTAGTCGCTGTGAGTAATAATACAAGTATAGATATATTATAATAACATGATAATGACGATGACGATAACAATTATAAAGACGAGGACGATGATATTTTTATTATGATTATTATAATTACTATCATTATCATCAATAGCAGCATCAATATCATCATAACAGTCATCGTTGTCATCGTCATCATCGTTGTCATCATATTATTGACGATATTGGTCATGATGACGATACTGTTTATTATGATTGTTATAATTGCAATCATCATCATCAGCAGCAGCAGCAACATTAGCATAATCGTCGTCGTCGTCATCATTGTTATCATTATGTTATTTATTACAGGGATCATGGAGACAACGATGATGAATGTGACGACAATGATTATGTATCACTGTCGTTGTTCTATAAGTGCGTCGCTTGTGTGCACGATCACTGCTGGTCAGCGCGTACAGTGCTAACACCGAATACACGTTTGGCTCGCTGGCTCTTGAATCGAGATGGACGTGCAAACAAGCCCCTTGACCCCGCTCAGGCGTGGCCGGGTGTACGTGTCGGTATGTGTCTTAATTCATTAGAAGCACTTCACGTGCGTCCGTTCGACGTCACCTAGAAAGAACGCAGGTTCACTTGCAAATACGATATGGTTCTCTCTACTCGAGCATGCTTCATAACACCTGTGAATGTACCTTACGTGTGCGTGTTGAGATGTTCCTGTGCTGGAATTTCTGGAAATGAAGTTTGTGATCGTAAGTATGTTTAAAACAGTTAACAAATATCTTCCCTGTCTACTTGCCATCGATGTTTTGCCTTGGATGGAAATCTTGCTAACCGTTTAATCATTGTAACTTGTATTCCGTCCTATAAACGCACATGTATTCTCCGTTATCAGTACGTAGTGTAATCAGATAAACTAAAAAAACAGGATTTTATATTAGTTATCATCAGCTCAGCTGTAATGAAATTAAGCAGGCATACATGATATAAACGATTTGGCAAGATTTAGAATCCCGTGAAACATGTCCCAGCGGTCATGTCGAGAGAGTTTGAATTTGAACGGATAGAACGTCATGGCTGGGAGTGGTTCGCGTAGCAGTAGTACAGGCTTTATTTACAGGGGACGTTGCTGGAGCGTCGGGCTCTCAATCGAGAGAACCCGGGTTCGAATCCTCTTGCTGCCGTATCGAAGCTTTGGCAATTTCGTTCGTCTCACGTTGCCACAGTTCATTCAGCTGTATAAATGACAACCTGGCTACATACAGAGATGGATATATGTACGAATAGTCTTCCAGCAGTAATAGCAATGCTTCCCAGAGAAGTCGAAATGGCGCTGGAATGAACAGGTCTGTCAGGAGGTGAAGCGTAAAGTGCTTTGAACAGTCCCAAGGACTGGATACCGCGTTATGTAACATCATACCTTTACCTTTTTTATTTCACGATGGTAAACGTGTCACGTTTATCGTTGTTACGTCATTGCAACTGTGCAAAGGATACGTAATGTTTAGAAGAGATCGAACAGGAAGAAGGGGAGGGGGAGTTATTTTATATATTACAGAATCTATTCAGGCTTACGAAATAAAATTAGAAGTTTAATAAATAAAATTAGAAGGGGAAGCATATTGCGATGAAGCTGTTTGGTGCAATATAGGTACAGGAAGTTCAACATTAACTATTGGATTAGTTTACCGAAGTTCAAACATAAATGAGGAGGATAACACGCTATAAATGAAGTGAGTAAAAGGAAATGTATCATAACGGGATATTTTAGCCACGGTCACATTCAATGGAAACCTCTAGAGAGTACACGGGGTGATGACCAACAGTTTCTATTTTAAATTAAGGATAGCTTCCTTACTCAACACGTGCGAGAACCAGCCAGAGGAGAGAATGTATTATATATAGTTTTGTCTTCACAAAATGAATTTGTGGACAATGTCAAAATACATGAACCATTGGGTAACAATGATCATAATCAAATACATTTGGACATCAAAGTAAAATCAAATACATTTTGACATCAAAGTAAAATCAGAAAGTAAAAATGAAAAACATACAGGAGAAACTTCCACAAAGGTAAATATAAATATACGAGAAAATACTTAGCAAAGCTAGATTGGAATAACGTGCTGAGGAATAAGACCGCAACTGAATGTTGGAACATTCTAAAATATGAAATTGAGAGTATCATTGATCAATTTGTTCCTTTGAAAAGCCAAGGAAAACGGTCTAGAAAGAAACACTTGTCAAAAGAAGCTATTAGAAAAATAGCGTACAAGCAAACTATGTGGAGGGTTTATAGGCGGACCAGAAAGAAGACTACACAAACTATGTGGAGGGTTTATAGGCGTACCAGAAAGAATGAAGACTACACAAACTACAAAGAGGCATTTAATGCAGCTACGAATGAAATTAGACAGTCTAAAAGAAGCTACGTAAAAAAATTTGCATGTAACATAAAAAATCACAGCAAGAGTTTTTATGCATATGTCAGGAGTAAACAAAACGTATGAGACAAGGCTGGACCACTAGAAGACAGTGCTGGAAATATAATATCACAAAGTTTTTTTAATGGCGGAAAACCTAAATGGATACTTGAGTTCAGTGTTTACCAGAGAGGATATTACTTCATTACCAGTTGCAGATGCTAAATTTCAGGAGGCTAAATCGGACTATTTAGGGCAGTTAATTGTAACTCCAGAAACGGTAGAAAATCAGCATACCACTTGCAAGAGTGTTCAACTTGTCATTAAAAGAGGGAGTGGTTCCTCTTGAATGGAAAGAAGCAAACATCATACAATTATTTAAAAAGGGTTCGAGAAATAAGTCAGAGAATTACAGACCAGTGAGTTTAACATCAGTGATCTGTAAATTATTAGAAAGGTTAATTAAAGACCATATGGTGTACTTCCCTGTTAGGCATAAATGATTAAATCCATCTCAACAACGATTGCTAAAAGCAAGGTCATGCTTAACAAATATGTTATGTTTTTTTGGAAGAAATCACTAAGTGGATAGACGAGGGATCACCAGTAGATATTATATACTTAGATTTTCAGAAGGCTTTTGAAAAAAGTGCCACATCAAAGATTACTACTTAAATTAAAAGCCCATGGTATCGGGGATGGCACAGTTGACTGGATAGAACAGTGGCTGACTGACAGAAGACAGCGTGTTGTAGTAGATGGGGATGTTTCAAACTGTAAATCAGTTTTGAGTGGGGTACCACAAGGATCAATATTAGGACCTCTATTATTTTTAATATATGTCAATGACTTGGACGATAATATAACAAGCAACGTACTGACGGACAAATTAGTTAAATGGTCTGAGAAATGGTCGATGTTATTCAATTTTTAGAAATGCAAATGCCTACATACAGGACAATAGAGATAACTAGAGAGAATATAAGCAATATTAGTAAAGGATCAGTGTAGATTGGATATCAGGAAGTAATCGTTCTCACAAATGACAATAAATGAATGGAACAAATTGTCTACAGATTGTGTAACTGCTAGCAGCGTGAATATATTTAAAAACAAGGTTGACACATATCTCAGGAGGGCGGGTTACATATAAATGAAAAATGTTGGACTATCGATAAGCCAATGGCTTCCTTGTCCACTTGCCATCTGGGTGTTTGCCTAGGATGGCAATTTTGTTAAATCTTGTTAAACTTGACTGCGTAACATAGTTTCAAACAAAACGAACATTACTGTGTTTCTTGACACACTTTCAGTGCAAACACTATTCACAATTGTATGTAATTGAAATTGAGAGATTTTTTGACAACCAATAGGAGTTTACCAAATGAAAGAAAGATGTGCAGAATCTGCACATCAAACGTAAGTTGTGGCAGTGGTGAAATGGTTAGTGGCGCCACTGGTGGGGAGTTTGTAATTAGGCCTATGTAATTGTAATCGGTTTGGCAAGTATCGTTAACTTATGACAATACAATAGAACACATCTTTTTATATTCCATTTAAATTGTTATTGCATCTTTCCAGAGGTTTCTATAGAAAATGTGGAATTGCTTCAAAACTAAGGAGATTATTTGACAAGGAAGGAGAAACAGAAGTGAAATAAAATGCTGTGAAGACATTGGCACCTCGGTGTTTTGAAATAACACACATTTTGAGCATTTTTTTGTGGATTGTTAAATACGCATTGTTTCTGCCGGCAGGTCCAATTGCTTCTCCTGGCGATAATCGTCAACGATGCAAGTTTCTCACGCTTTGACATAACGGAGTACCTGGCCTGTTCCGACACGTGTAAGCAACATTACAGCGGTTGTGTGACCGGTAGCAGAGAACATTGGTCGCGTCACGTAAGGATCAACATGAAAAAGGTCTGCGAGACAATGTTCCAGTCGTGTATACAAGAGTGCAAAGATGAAAGTCTTCCAAGAATCCCTCGTGCCAAGGATCATCGATGGACACTGCCAAGTGGAAGGGTTACGCGGACGAACAATACTGACAGTTAATAGTTCGTCACATCCGGTCTGCGCGAATATGCTCGTTTTGTCGTTCCACGTCACACAACTTTGTAGAACACTATCCCTTTCACAGACACAGACTATCGCGACTGAGTTAAAACATTTGGATATTAAACAAACCCAGAGTGGCTGCATTATATGTGTTTTGTTTTACACCTGAACAAATGTATGCAGTTAGTTAAGTGTGCTTATTATATCAAGTGCACTTCCACAATATGGATAACAGCATGACACGTGCATTAATTTGGTCAGGCATTTTGTTAGAAAGAGAAGTCATTTATGTTGAATTATCTCTTGGCTTAAATTATCTTATAATTGTTCATCTAATTCAAACTGTCATTTGTTGTGGCTGCCATGCTTTTCTTTAAGCTACGTGGACAGTGGAGACCACAACATGTTTTTGTCAAGTACTGTGTAAGTGCACCTATGCTATCAGCCCACCGATGTAAGACGGTTGATTCGTCGATCTACCAAGAGCTAACATAGTTCTACCACGAGCTCACTTATACATTTCGAGAAGATGACCTACCCACAATAACGGCGAGAGACTACTACAAGGTCGTTAAAACATGTTTCGAGAAGATAACCATATCATGAGCAATGGCGCGAGACGACAAACGGACCGACACGGATGGTTGTGTGTTGGTAACGTGCAACAAGAGTTCTGTTCGCTGAGCAACGATGAACGGGACAACGAAGTAAACATCTCTCTGGAATGCATTTCTCTCTGGAATGCAATGTTTATTTCTAACATATGTTATGTTTTAGAGGCATGGTGGGTTGGAAATAAAAAATTCCCTAAAGAATTATGGCAGGGAAAAGTAACATAGGTTAGCCGCGGCAAAGATGGGGGACATCGCATATGTATATACATACATATATATAGTGTGAAGTGGGGACTCGAGACTTCGTTCATGAACTTGCTCGTGTCGCTCAGGACATTCCTCACAATGTTCGTGAATGTCGCCTCTTGTTAGAGAAAGCGCATTCCCTCATTACGCCACTGTATAATAATACATGTATGTGTGTGTGCGTGCGTGTACGTATATATATATTTAATAGAGTGCGTGTGTATATATTTATGAAACATATACATATGTTTTATATATATATATGAAACATTTTAATATCCAGCGAGATTCTATTCTGGTCTATTAGTGAGCACGCACACTATTCAATATACATATATATTAGTGCACACACGCACGCACGCACACACACAATTCAATATACATATATTGAATAGTGTGCGTGTGTGCACTAATAGACTAGAATATAATCATGCAGGATATTAAAATGTTTCATTTATTTCTACAGTTTGGCGAGTTTGTGTATTCTACCTCCACATCACATGAAATTATTATAAAGAATACAAACGCATACAACAAGCTTGCATTTTTAATATCAGTTGTCATTATAATATTACACGTGGAATATATTCAATTAATGCATCCCCATGCAGCTAAACCCCACTTAGGCAATAGACGCTTTATCAAATAGTAATATATGACAAGGAGAAACATCTTCGGAATCATCACATATAAATGAGATGTCAATACACAACAGACTGAAAACAATCCCATGTATAATGTAAAAATAGTAAATAGTTGGATGTGAAAGAAGAACGGCATACTTGGCTCTAATCACGACTTGGCTATCCAATGAACCATGACATCACGTAAGAAGTATGGCTAGCCGTGATGTCATCGTCACTTCTGCACAATTCAGTCTGGTACACGTGCTCTCTATATCCAATTCCTCCCACCCTCTCCATCCGTCCTTACTTCTCACCTCCTTATCCTCCCTCCCTCCGTCTCCCCTGGCTTCCATTAAACTAATACATTCCTACATGCAGCTGGGCTACGTGTTGGCCGCCTTGAGCATGTCGTCGGACGTGGCGAGGAGAGCGTCCGTGCCGTCGAGGATTGCGTCGCCGGTCGCCGTCTGGTACTGCGCCAGCTGTTCCAGGGTCACGTACGTGACGGGGGCGTCCACCTGCCCGGCGTCCGACATGCTCACCATCGCTGCCATGTTCTGGTCGCCACCCGTCTCCGTAATGTAGGCCACGGTGTCTGTCGCTTGACCGTGGGTCAGCAGCGACGGGTTGGCGACGTGGACGACGCCATTCTGGTCGGCGGTCACATAGGTGACTTCCGTCTCGGCGTGCCCCGGCATAGTGTCGATGGCCGACTCCGACAACACAGTCCTGGCATGCGAGCCGTACGCGGCGCTGTGGCCGGCCCCGGTCGCTGCCAGATGTTCCGTCGTGTCGGCTGTCACGTACGTCGTGCCGATGTTACCGCCGCGGCCGCCCAGGTCTGTCATCGACGTTACGGGGACAGACACGTACGTGACAGCCGACTGCATGCCGCCCAGTGCTCCGTCCGACATGCTCACGACGGTGCTACCATCTGCCGTCAACATTCCGCCGACGACCAATTTGGCGCTGTTGTCGCCAGTCGGGACAAGAGAGAGGCTCTGCAGGGTGGCCATCTCACACACGACATTGTCACCCATCTCTCCGCTGTACCCGCTTTCCGCCTCCATCTCGGCTAGTTGTTCCCGGTCAAGTCGGTTAGCCACTTGAGCTTGACCTACACCCTCCCCTAGGGTTAATTTCTGTTGCTGCAGCATTCCGCTCGCATTCACACCCATGGCGATACTGCCGTCCGCGTGTTCCGTTAGGGCGGCACTGTTGGCAGTTGTGACGACAGCGGGCGTCGTCACGGGCTTGTCTGACGCTACGCCGTCCAACGGCTGGATGACGATGACGTTGTTCTCGTGCAGCGGAACGGTCTTCGCCTTCCGAGGCCGTCCCCTACGCAGTCTCGTTCCGGCCGCCGCTGCCGCCTTGATGCTCTCCTCCGTCACGGTGATGAGGCGCTTCCGTGGCGGCTGCGGCACCTTCCGCCGCGGCCGACGTCGCATCTTCGTCACCCTTGGCACCGTGTCGTCGTTGGCCGCCGCGTCGACTTCACCCCGACACCGATGTCGATTGAAGACCTGCATGCGGAGGAAGCCCTTGCCGCACTTGGGACACGAGTAGCGGTAGTCGGAGCGGTGCAGGCGCTCGTGGTCGACGAGATGTGGGCGTCGACTGAACGTCTTGCCGCACTCGCCACACTGGTACGGCTTGATGCCGCTGTGGGTGATGATGTGGGCCTTCAGCTTGTCCGGCCGGTTGAACGCCTTCGTGCAACCTACAGTAGATTTATTAAGATTTAACAAGATTGACATCCAAAGTAGAACTAACTCAAGTGAACTAGGAAGCCATTACAGTTATCATCATAGCATAGTTATTTACTCAACAAAAGAGCAACCTTCAGTAGAAGATATAGCTTTGTAAAAAAAATTCAAATTCTTCCTGGCAAACTGACAACCCACTAGTCATGTATCCAACAGTTCTGAGGAGGTATTTCCCTCCTACAACTCTGGATTTAAGCCAATGCGCTAGAGATTTATGGGTAGCTCATAAGACGCATACAACTAGAATTGGCCCTGACATTTAACAGTAATTGCTGGTAAAATAGTTGATGATAAAATGAAAATTTGATGATATCTCTCATATGAGATCTACATTTCCCCACCAAACAAACCTAATCCACGTGTTTGCTTTAAACCAACAGCTGCGGCTTCTTCTACTGGGTGTTTACAATAATGGCCACACCAGCAAATGTTGTGGTCTCACCTGTATGTGACCTGAAAGGACATTTGTACTTCTTGTTTGGTTCATGTATGAGCATGTGTCGCTTGAGTTTGTCTTTGCGGTTGAAAGCAGCGCTGCACTGATCACATAGGAATGGCTTCTCTCCACTGTGGATCAGCATGTGCATCTTCAGGTAATGATCCGTCTTGAAGCATTTCTTGCACACGTCACATTCGTATTCACCTGCGTAACGGCAGTCATAGACTGTGTTTAACAAGTATAGGTAAAGAGTACCATAACTAGTACTAATGTATTAATATTGTTAATGTGGTCTAGATGGGAGCGAGGATTTTATCGTGTACAGTGGTGATTTTGCATTAAAGAATTTTTTTAATGCATATTTGCATGTATATGGGTTTTACCTGAAATAAGTCATTGTATTCGTATAGTAGCACTTAACGCAGTATGCTTGTCTTTTGTGAAAATGACAACAAATAGCAATTTCTCTTTATTACATCAAACCATTTTGCATCAATTTTATTTAGACATCTGCTAAGGAATTTGGTGCAATTAAAAACTCACTCTTGGATTGTATCTGCTGGTAACAGTATATTACCATTCTATAGAAAAACCACACATTTGGATTAGGGCTAATGCACAAATACTGTCCAGGGTATCCACTGTTTGTACATAAAAACTACTGGTGAATCGAGGACGAGCAGCTGGAGGAAAGAGTCAACCCACCGATTGTGCCATGCGTTGGTAGGTGGCGCCGCAGGTATCGCTCACAGGTGAATGTCTTGGAACAGTGCGGACAGGAGAACTTGTGTGAGGTCGTTACCATGTGATGATGGAGCGCCTCTGGTGTGGCGTATTTGTTATTACATTTCACACAGCGGAAGTGTCTGCAGCGAAACAGAACCACTTTAACATCTGCCACACTGAGTACATGATGGGTGAACATGGTAACAACCGACTCACTTTGTGGCCATCTAACAAACAATTTTTTTATTATTTACTTAAGTCTTTCTTTTTTACACTTTATTTATAAATATTCTACTATGCACCCATGTCATGTTTTAACTAATTTATTATAATTTATTTAGCTAATTAATCTTATATTTACATATCTTTACTATGTGCATATATGCAACATGTTATAACTAATTTATTATCATATATTTAACCATTAATTTAATTTATGTGCCTCTGAATGGACTTTGTCCAGATATACGACCCTATACAAGTGTACTTGTTATTATTATTATCTTGTTCTTATTATTATCTTGTTCTTATTATTATCTTGTTCTTATTATTATCTTATCATATGACTGAAGTGCTCTGAACAGTGTTATTAAACCTTTATATATAACCATTTGTATATTCACATCTCAAGTACATTATATATCATCCAACAACTATAAATTTTACAATTCATTAACATAATTTTTGATAACACATTTCCAAACCCTACAGCATAGCATACAACAAAACATGAAGAATAATATATGCCTCTGTACGTTGGTTTACTCTCAAGCAAACATATTTGGTTTCTACAGGGTCTCTGTCCAGATTACAGGGTTGCTGCTGTAGCTGTCTTTTACTAGGGATGCCAGACATCTAGTCACATAGTATACAAGTTGTACTGTAATAGTTGAAAAGTGTTTATTATTTATAATGACTAATGCTTTATTGGTTTCAACATGAAGTTCAGGGATGGGGGGGGGGCGAGGGGAGGGGTGGAAGGGGAGCAACAACAACTTTCTTTCAGAACAATCCTGCAATTTCCCTGAAAGACATAGTGACACGTACTTTGGTCCGGGTTTCGGGCCTTGGTTGGGATAGAGGCTGTGTGAGTACTGATGAACGCCAAGCTCATAGAGCGACGGGAAGTGTTTGTTGCACACGTGACAGCGGTAATTCATCTCATTCTCGTGCGACTTTGTGTGCTCAAGGAACCCGTCAAGGTCTGTGAACGTCAAGCTGCAGGTGCTCATGATACACTTATACACCTGTGGAGTCAAACAGTGCTCATGATACACTTATACACCTGTGGGGTCATACAGTGCTCACGATACACTTATACACCTGTGGGGTTATATAGTGCTCATGATACACTTAAACACATGTGGGGTCATACAGTGTTCATTATACACCTGTGGGGTCAAACAGTGCTCATGATACACTTATACACCTCCAAGTCATACAATGTTAATATGAATCTTTTAATGAAGTTAACCCCCAATTGCCATAAAAGGTGACATTTGGACAAAGAGGCCATTGGTTTACCACGACTCCACAAGTTGTCATCTTTCTGTATCAGGAACATTCTTTAATGTTTCTGTTTATATATATGATGGACATGTTTCTGTTTATATATATGATGGACATGTTTCTGTTTATATATATGATGGACATGTTTCTGTTTATATATATGATGGACATGTTTCTGTTTATATATATGATGGACTTGTTGCATCATTGCAACTGTGCATTATGTAACATAACATGGCTTAACAAAAAAACTAATGTTATTGTGTTCTAATAAAATTTTCAATAAATTTACTATCCACAATTGAAATTGTGAGATTTCTTGACAAACATTATAAGTTTACCAAATAAGATAGATATGTGCAAAATTTGCACATCAAATTTAAGTTGTGGCAGGGGTGATATGATAAATTTTTACTCATGCACAGAGGTTGCAACAGCAAGTGTACTGACCTGTTCAGATTTATGTTCGACCATGTGTGATTTTAACTGGAAGTATGACTTGAACTTCTGCGCACAATACTGGCAGATGTACGTGTTGTCCACCACAATCTTCATACTGTTGGACTCAGACTCATTGTTCTCTGGACTGATACTCATCTGTGGGTCAAAGGTTAACAAAGGTGAAATCATTAATACTAACAACATTATATGCTTCTCTTTTATATTTCAATATTTATTTGTCACTTTCTTCACTCAGTTATTACTGATTTGAGTAATATTTAAATTTAGTTATATATATATTTTAATATATTAATTTTTTTATATAATAAACCCATTAGGCCCCAGGATTTTATTAAAACATGCCACCATGTTCCCAGGATTTCTGGCAAATTTTGAGCGATTTTACTTCCTTGTGTTCAAAAATCTGTAGAAAAAAAACTATTCAATATTGACAATTACAAGTTGTGTTTATTTTGAAGAGTAGTAATTTCTCCACATGCATGTATACATAGAAATAGGATATATTAATAAAATGTTGACATTTGATAACAATTTGCAAAGACAAAATAGTACATTTGTTAAAACTTTGAAAGTTGCGACTGACATTTGACAATGATCCCATGCTATAACCCTATGCAATTCAGCGAAGAAAATGTAGTTATATGTGTTAGCTTTGCACCACTGAAAACATTATCAAATTCTGACGGTTATTTTTCAGGTTACACCATATTTTATCATGACAAATATAGAAATAAATTTTTTTGAGATAGCGTGAACAAAACTGATGAAAATCAAGATTTCCGAAAGGGCAACACATGCACGTAACGAGCTGTTGTTGTTGCAAAATGTATCCGCTAGGGTGTGGCACAATTTGGTAGCGTTTAGTTCAGTAGTTATTTGCCAGGATTTTTTTTAATAGAGGGTCCTGTATGCGGCCGGCGGCGGCCGTTCCAGGACTGCACAGAGCGGCCGGCCGTGGCCGTTGTGGGGTCTAATGGGTTAATATATCTATTTTTGTTTAAATTAATAATATTTTAATAAGTAATGATTGCATGTGTGTAAAGTGCCTGAGGACAATCTTGATCGATCGGGTGGTATGTAAATACTTTTCTTATTATTACATTATTAATATATTGACAGTAAGCCATGAATATAAATTTTTTTTTCTCAACTGATGATGATGATTCTCAATTATCATGTAATAAATGACAGTACTGGTTATTGTTAAGGCAAGTACTCTTAACAACTACCAAACTCCAATACACCATATAAATGACAATAATAAATAATAATAATTAATAAACAATTAAACATGTTTACATTCAGATTTTTTAAACTCTTATCCGACATAGGCCATTTCAACACAGGCTTCATGTTTTAAGCCCAAAGGACTTTGTTAGATGTCAAGTTTATAAACTAACTAAATGACATCATGGACAGAAGCAGTAGAAAAATACCAATTAATGTTAAACCCAGAAAGCATTTTCAATGAATAAGAGCAGTGTTAAACATTGCTGCTACAGAGCATACCTCAATTTTGTGATTTCTTAAATTGTAACACCACAATTTGTTTGACTATGCATATCCAATAGTACATATTATAAACCATGTTTGACCAGTAACACAACTACCTCACATTTTGGTTTTCATAGAACTATACCTAACATGTCAGTTACTTATACTATGATCTGCAGCACTGGTGTGTGATGACTGCAGTGTTCATTTCAAGAGAGCTGTTACACAAAGACCTCCTTCTGAGTTAGTCAGACAACCAAATTCAAGATCCAATGGCTGCCTTCAGAAAATATTTCGATAAATGGTGCTTGAAGATGTTCTATGTGTTGTCCTGTTGCTCAAATCAAGTGTATCGCCACTCAATGAACAACTGTTTAGCTGCAACTTATGGGATGCACAAATCTCCGACTTCATGTCAAAATTTCTCACAACATGGCAGCCCATATTAGTTAGCTCACAGATATAAGTTTTACTTTATATAAATAAACATTTCCTGTGCACGTTTCTCTTAGGGTTGTGTGGAAATGTATTGAATACTTTGGAACATAGACGACTTGAAGCAGACCTGGTATATAACCATCTCAGTGGCCAAACAGGAATAGCCTAGAAATGTTTTGTTATAAAATAATCTGAGGAGCCACAGCTTAAAGCTAAGGAAGATGTACTCTCCTACAGAGATTCATAATTTTTTTTCACAAATTGCATCATCAATTGTTGGAACAAACTTCCTGAAGAAATTGTGTCAGATCTACTCTGAACATCTTCAAGAAGAAATTGGGGTCTCTAGCCACTTACTGAAAGAGACTATACAATTATGAATGCCTAAGTAAGTAAACAATGCCTTGTCGTTTGTCTCACCTGGACCCGACTTCTCACACCTGTCATCTCATTGTTCAGATTCACCTCCACATTCTGCACGGTCTGCACCTGGTTTGGAGACGCCCTCTCTGACATGGTCACCACCACCAACTCCGGGGAAGGCTGCTCGGGCAGGGTGTGGGCCATGCCCTGCGGCCACACCTGAGGGCAAACACAATGGGGTAAAAATTACAATCCCCAAAGGGCAACTTGTTTGTTTTCTGGTCTTCACATCAAGTTGTCATAAATAAGGTGAGTGTCAGTTAGTAATTGTCTTTTTTAATATAAGACAGTTAAACAATCAAATGAACAGCACAGCTGACTGCAAAGATAGAACAAGGAACCATTATATGCTATGCACACAGCTGGATTACAAAAGCAGTGTATGTAAACAAAAGATAACGTGATAAAGAGCATCTGCAGCAGAGTGATTTTTCCATCAGCAAAAAACTGGTCTTGGGTAAACAGATGTTGTCATGTCGACAACTGTGACAATGAGAGCACATGAACAAACAAGGTGAACTAAAGGTAAAAGGTAAGTTCTTACATACACTGTATCTGGTTCAGCACTTTACAGACCTGTTCATTCCAACACGAATTCAACTTCTCTGGGAAGCATTCAGCCATGCTGCAATTACCACGTTCACCACTATCTATAGCCAGGTACTCATTTATATATCTGACTGAACCAAGGCAATGTGGAAAGCACAAAACTACCCAACCTTTCAAATACCAGCAATTTGAACCCTGATCTATTTAATTGAGTCTGATGTTCTAGTCACTGTGCTACTGCGTTCCTCAACTACTTGAGACACTGTGTCATACCTTATGCGTCTGCATGTGCTTCTTGACGTTTGACTTCTGAGCAAAGGCACGCCCACACACGATGCACTGGAATGGTTTCTCACCAGTGTGCGACCTTACATGCTGCTGCAGATCAAAGTTCTTCGTGAACATCTTGTCGCAGTACTGACACTTGAGCTTCTTCCGTGATGCCGACGCGGCACCCAATGCATCAACACCACTGTCGGCACTGCTCTCGAGTAACAGCAAATTACCGTCGACTTTAGTGCCACCGTGACATTGACGCGTCACTGTGTTAGTGTCGAGGTCTGTGATGACGGTGATGAGGCCCGTGTTGGGCGCACCAACCGACATCTTTGGACTGGCTGCACAAATATAGAAAATGTGTAAAAGAGTAGAGATTCTTCAATCACTTCCACAGATCCTGTTGACTCATATGGGATTTACATTCATTGCTGGATCTGATGCATGCATTTCACAGATGAACCAAAGGTCGTTTAGAGGAACCAATGCACATAAGACATATCCCAAGTTTCCAAAACTGCCTCAGCTTCAGTAAATGCCACTATTGTGGCAAAGTAGGTCCTCAAAACTAGACTGTGCCAAGTAGTGGATAACTTCTCATTTCGCATACAGTATTTTAGACATGGTTTTTAACAAAGCTGAGTAGCATATCCTCCATAATTGTGGAAATCATACCCAAAATCTATTTTGATAGAGCTGTGCGTGTACATGTGTGCTTGCATGTCTGAGCACGCACATGTGAGTATGTAAATAAAAAAATTCTTCACTACCTATTTTAGTAGCATTAGGCTTCACCACTGGTAACGTCATCATCTTCGGAGGCCCGACCCCAATGCTAGTGGCTCCCTCTTGTGTGATGATCTGCTGCAGTTCAAGGGTGGACTGCGGTGTCGCCACCTGCTGGATCTGCACCGGGTTCATGGGAATTGTACTGGTGAAAGCGGAGTTACCACTTGCAAATGACTGAGTGGCAATTGTGGCAAAATTTTGTGATGTTGTCATGGGACATGTGGCGCCACCACTGCTGACCTGCGAGAGGAACGGGTTCCCCTGCATGTTGGTTCCCTGCGAAGTAGACAGAAGTGTCAACCATAGGCCAATGAAGGTCACAAAAGTGTAATGTTTTATATTGTACTTGCAGCAATCATTTCACATTTATTGAGGTGCATGATTATGAAAAGCAGGCTTTGATTTTTTCGGGAGTCCGTGACTCCTTGTTTTACCTATGGACTCCGTATATGTCCCTTGGTAGGAGTCCATGTGACTCCCTAGTTTTAAAAGACAATAAATCCAGTGTTAAAGTGGCCGATTTCAACGATCCATCAATGTGTGTGTGTGTGTGTGTGTGTTCTGACTAATGCTGTCATCTTGAATCAGCTTCGGTCTGTAACGAGTGGTCATACTCGTTTCTGTCAGTTCAAATATACATGTGAGCACACCATGCTGCTTTCAGATCCGACATGGGCGCAGCCATCTTGTGTTATGGGTAATACAGACGTGTTTGCTTGTGATTTGTCAAAATATCAGAATTAAATTAAATCGCTAGCCCTGGCCTGCGCTAGAGGCATACACGCGCAGGAGATCGGAGCGTGTTAAAAAATGTGGACTCCCAAATTTTCTCTGGACTCCCACCAATCACCCATGAAAATCAGTGCCTGAAGAGGGAAGTATCCACCAATTATACCTCTGCATATTACGATTGGATAACATTATTGATACAATTTTGAACTGTCTGTAGACAAGAAATTTGTGGTGCTGCTAAGGACTCAGCTAACCATCAGTGAATGGTGGCTTGGTTTGAACAGTTTGGCACAACAAAAGCTATTACAGCTGATGGTTTAAAAGTTCATGCATTTCTTCAACAAGTTTATGGCAAACACCCAGTTGTAGTGATTTATGACTGTATCCCACAACTACAAATACTACTCTTGCAACCTCCTGGTGTGTTGTGTTATTTCTTACTTCAAGACAGTACCTCATCATTCAAAGATCGTTACACTGAACTGACAAGTTAATTATGTTAAAACAACGATACAATTGACCTGATATAAGAAGGAACTTTGAAGAAAGTGATGCTGTAATGACAATAACGAAATAACAGGAGAATTATCTTAAATTACAAGCCAACTATAATAAAAGGAAAATAAGTTTAAATAACTAACAGTATATGTGTATTTCCTTCATTTTGTATGCATGTATACCTATTATGCCCTAATAAGTGTGCACCCCATTTTTAATCAACAATGGCAATCTTTATAAACAAGTTTGGCTGAAATGATTATGGCTTTATAGGTCATTCTTATCTAATTTTTTTATCCCACACCATTTATTCTATCACATCAAATAGTGCTCCCTACTGTACCAATTATCACTTATTTTGGAAGATAACAATATTATTGCACGCTAACAACTATTTACGAGTGATGATGGTGCTACCATCTGGTGTGAGACTGTTGAAGTTCTACGCTTATTGCAACATATTTCTCCAAGTCTAAAATTTTTTTGACGCACTTAATTGGTTGAATATGGTACATCCCTCAACGAGAAAACTTACGACTTGGAGTGTAGAGTTAGAGATGGCTTGCTCGAGTCCAGCGAAGGGCATCAGATCATCTGTGAGCACCATGCCCTGTCCAAGGGACTGTGTCAGGGGAGATTGGGGTATGGTGTTGTAGCTGCCCAAGTTCTGCTGCAAACAACCAGGTTTGTACAGTGGCGCAATGTTATTGTTTGATGTTTTACCTGCTCGTAAATCTGATTTGGTGTGGCGTTACCAGCCAGATGTATTTTTAGATGAATTACAAAAACATGTACAGTAACCACCACCACAATGGCCTTATAAGAGGGTGGCCAATCGTAGAGGAATTGTGATGGGAAAACCTTATTTGCTGCATAACGACGCAGCCTCTGCAGAGGGAGTTGGCTTCTTGTGAGAGGGACCTTATAAGAGGGGGACGGGCTGTATATAAAAATTATTTATATATTCTAATTTGGCATGTGTTGAAAGCCATTCAAATATCTTGCTCATAATTACAAAATGCAACCTGCTTAGTGAGACCCAATTATATTGTAACCAGAATAGAAACGCCAATTCCAATTCTGTAATTGGAATTGGTGTTGTTTTTATTTTTAGGCATTGAGTATTCCTACAGCTGTTCCATTCACATATATTTATTTCGATATGGAATTGATAATTGGAATTGATATTTTGTAAATTGAATTGGTGTTTTAAGGTGTAACTGGAATTGGTATCTGTTATTGGTAGGTAATTGGAATTCACATAATGTAATTGACCCCAAATCTGTCCACGAATAATGTGATATACCTGCTTGTTAAGGATGTGCGTGACTGAGGCCGTGAATGAACCATTACCGTCACTACCAGAGGGCGCTTGGTTGATGACCCGAGACATGCAGCCAATGGCACCACCCGCATTGAGCACCACTGGTGTACAGCGATTCTGTTTGTGGCTGACAAATGTTGAGAGGGAGTTGAACTGTTTCTTGCACTTTCCACACTGGAAAACATCCTCATCATCAACTGCAACACATACAAGAATAGAATACTTTTATTTCAGGTAAGAAAAACCATAAACATACAAATATGCATTAAAAATATAAATAAGTGAAATTAATTAATTTAATTACGTGGTAAAAATACATAAACGGGAGGTAAAATTACCACCGTACTAAATAAAACTTGTGCTCTTGACCATCTAGACCATATTAACCACATTACAATTGCTCATACATTTTATAAAAATATTTTCAATGTCGCATACACGGTTTTTAATGTTGCGCAGTGCAGTACACAAGTCAATGTCTTTATGGTAATTGGCAAGTTATTATGCCAAAGTGTCTCTATCCAAGGATTTCTTTGGAGAAATCATGTTGACAAGTTTCATTTTGTCTGTAGGTCTGGCCAGAACAATGCTGGATGCCAGCAGTGAATCAGATCATCATACAAAATTCCTGCGGCAAAGTTTACTTTCTGTCCTGCAATAATCTTTCATACCGTCCAAAGCTGTACAAATCAGACAAGAATAATTTATAATAAATGTCTTGCTATTGTTGGTAATACATAGAAACAATATATTTATATATTATATTATATATATATTATTGTGAGTGAATCAGACAATATGGTGCTGCAAGTAAACAAACTACCAAGTACCAATATTTAGAGAAAGCTGACCACATCAAGTAATGTTTGGATACAGTTTCTATTGAGTCACAAGTGTATTCTTCTGACCTTGTGCAGGTTGCTCGGCAACAGTTTGTGACTCGAGAAGTGACTGGACGGCCATGGCTGTCTGGCTGTCCATACCGGCCACGCCAGCTGAAACCACAACACAATTAGTTCATCACATGTGCCATCTTACTTGTCACAAGAAAACAATTTAATGCAGAACTGGGTCCAATTACATGTTTGTAACTGATTAATTTCATTTAACTGCAACAATTAAATTTTTTCATACAATTTTACCTAAGAAACCTATCAAAAGTGCTGTCTCACACAAGTCCACTACATCTTTATCAATCATATACAAAATATTTTCAAAGTTAACAACACATATAATTAAAAAATACTGAATAAATGTTTGGAATAAACAATTGGTCCCACTTAATGAATTTGTAATTGTGTTTCTTACTAAAATTGTGTAATTTTAATTGATTCATTTGTGTAAAACATCAAAATTAATCAGTTTACAGTAGTGGTTGTATAATGCCCAGTACATGTTTAATACTAGTATAAACTATTACATGTAAACATTTATATATGGAAAACATAATATTATTAATGTAATTTTGATATATTTTCAGCGTACATAACTTCCAGACTCAGACAATGTTTTTAAGTAATTGGAATTGGAGAAAATGTAATTGGTATTTTCAATTACCTTTTCTATGAAATCATGTAACTTTTTAACTAAAATGATTCACTACAGATAATCAATAAAATGTTGTGTTTATCATATTTGTTTGTCATTATATGTGCCATAAATCCATAATATGCAGTTCTAAATTTAATAAAGCTGCTATAAAATAGATGTTATTTTTTGACATTGACTATATCTACTGTTGTTCTGTTCACATACTTTTATTTCAATCAATATGGAATTTATATTTGTATTTGGTGCGTAATTGGAATTGATATGTAACTGACCCCAAGTCTGATAACTTCCACACATTTCAAAACTTATATTGTAATTGATATGGTACACAAACTGGTAGTCCAAATAGGAGCATTCTTTTTGTGAACCTGTTTTGTCCACTTTCTAAGAGAATTGCAAGAGATATTAGAACAGGGATTAAGGAACACAACTGAAATTCAACTAAGTCAATAATGATGACATTTGTAGCACTATCACCACTTTATGATTAATGTCGAGGGGGTGTGGCACGGATCTTAACTTCCCATCTCCCACCTGTTTTGGAGGCCAACCTCCCATCTGTTTGTGGGACCAATCTCCCACCTTCCACCATTTATGAAAGTCCACGTCCCACCACCCGCCTATTTTTTAGGCTAACCTCCAACAATTTTTTGGACCAACATCCCACCTCCCACATCCTGTCACACCTCCATGGTGGTACATTTATATATATTTTGTTATTATAATTATTGTTAAAAGCTAAAGTGAGACACATCATTTAGCATTCAAAGTTCAAACTTAAAACACCTTCCAGAATGTATACACACAGTGAGAGAGTATACATAATAATGTTCCGGGGATGGGGTGGCATAGGGGTGTAATTTTTTTGCACCAAGTGAGAATGCAACAGAGTTGGGGTCAATTCCATTTTGTCAATTCCAAAAAACAATATTCCAATTCCATTCAATTCCAACAATCTATTCCAATTCCATTAAATTCCTGTTTTCCCAATTCCATTCAATTCCTCTTGGAAAGAACCAATTCAAATTCCAGAGATGATTAAAACATGCATTCACTTAACACATCCGTTCATTCAACTTCACTCAAGTTCACTGGCTCATTTATGCAGGTTGCCATTGCATCAAACCATCATTAGTTCCTCAAATTGTGAGTCGGTCAGACGACAACTCTCGGGTCTAAACACTTTCCCGATTATGCTGAACAGGCCTTCTACGTATGTTGATGAGGCTGGTATTGATAGATACTTCAATTCTAATTCTAATTTTTTTATTCCAAATAAAAAATTGGAATTGACCCCATGAGTGGAATGCAACTGGATGTAGAGCTATGTATGGTTAGGTGAACATTTATTACAATGTGCCTTCTTTTTCAATCCGCCTACATTATATATATAATACGCCAAGTTTGTCTAAATCCCAGCACAAAATAAAGCTATTCAAGTTTGTAATCAATCTAATCAGACATTTTATTGACATGTGCATGTAACAATACTATAAGAATACAGTATTGCGTTTGTTTGATTTAATTGCAGCTATACTGGCAGCAGCCATGCATTTGTGTCTAATGTCTGGAGTGAAGGCTGTCCACGCGCCGACCCGTCTCTCTCACGATTGGAGAGACGGCCGCGCCGACACGGTCAACCTTCGCCGCCTGTTTATGCTGTGCCAATTTTCTGACACACCCCAGCAAGATTGCTGTTCCAGGTATTGGCTTCGTCCTGCCAACGACATCGGGTCAACCTTACTAGTAAGAAATAACAAATCTAAGTCACAGCAGTGTAACTCCAGCAATCGGACAACAACCAACAGACGGATATACACCGCAGTTGACTCGAATTTCACGCATAATTCAACATTTCTGCCAGTTTCTTTGTTTATGCATATAAACATGTTTTATCGGGCAAATGCACCGTGACGCCGTAACCGAAGTGAGTCATCTAATTCGGTAATTGCATAACAGAGAGTGTACTTTCGATTCATATAATTAGTTTTTCCACTAATATAATATCTTGTCGGTTTAATTGATTTTCTTACCGGCTAGTGCCTCGAAAAGTGCTTGCGCCATTTTGTCGGCTTCGTCCCTTGTCCGAAGGCGCACTTGCCCGGATGTCAATCATCCAGCGGTGCCGTCTGACGGAATGATTAGGACTATTTTGGAAGCGGGTTTTGGGTACAGTGATTCAATGACGTAATACTACAGTTAAGTGGATTCGTTGACTTGTAGTTAATGACATTGTATAACTTAAAAACTATTTTATAATGCAAATAACAAAGTAGAAATTATAGAGAATGAAAGTCAGTCGCGCAAAATTACTACTACCTCCAATGCAGTTTACTTTTCCGTGGCGCGTCAGTGGTGTAACGGTTAGCATGGTTGCCTTCCAAGCAGTCGATCCGGGTTCGACTCCCGGCTGACGCATCTTATTTATTGTAAAGTTTGATAAACCAAAACATCAAATTAATAGATCAATGAGAACAAAATGATGTTTCGTAGAATTTTTCACATATTCCTGTGAAAAAATTCATATTCTTCAAAATGCTCCATTTAATGAATAGAAGATAAAATTGAGAACAAGACATTTATGAAATTTCATTGCAATATTGGTACTATTTAATATGACATGTACAGTTTAAGTGTTTTTTGATAGAAATTTATCAAACTGACAAATCAAAGTAACTAAATGCTTAAATAATGGTATGACACAAGTGAGATTCTGTGGAATATATCAAAAGTTTCATATTATAGAAACTAATTTAAAATGACCAAAACAGTTTTACAAGTAGGTAGCGGGTTTGGGTTCAAATGTGCATCAGTGCATTAAAACACGTTTGAAATTATTCAAAGGCAAATGCACCTACACATTAATGCATTTAGATGCTTACGATCGGTTTAAATGCAAATGCATCTGGCTATGCAATTACAAATGTATTTGAATAGTTTTCAAATGTTTTATTTGTGTGAAAGCACAAACCAGTTTTTATCACCTTTATTAAATCTAGTTATGTAAAACATATGCTTTATAACTTTATTACTACAAAATAAAATTGAGCTGCTAGAGTCGTTTTCTTTTTTTCTTTTCGGTCTAAAGGTTAGAGCACCCGCCTGTCGATCGAGAGGACGGTGGTTTGATTCCACCTCCGCCGTTTCGAAGCTTGGGCGATTTCGTTCACCCCACTTTGCCTGTGTCTTTCGGAAGAGACATTAAAAGCCGTTGGTCCAAACTCCTGCATTAGCTCAAGATTGGGCTGTTTGGAGTATAACTACTTGAGACTTTAATGGATGAAATGTGTTCAAAAGTGCCGGTAACATATCCTAATGTTATTTATAATAGTGTATTACTTTTGTATTACATTTTGTCACTGCAAACTTACACAAAATAAGGTTTGTTTGTATTTTATTACAATTGTTAATTCCGCAGGAATTTTTCCAGGGAGGGGCAGGAAAGAAGAAAGTTATTTAAAGTTAACATATACTTTGAGCTCACGAATAAAGTCCGAAAAAAAATCCAGATCAAGGGGGGCACTTGCCCACTTGCCCCCCCCCCCCGCAGACCCCCATGGTTAATATGCTAACCTGTATCTGGCAATGCCAGGAAGCAGTAAACAATGTACAAACAAACAACATGAAAAAACCTGTAAGGTGATAACTTAAAGGCTCCAGAAAATACTTGATGATCAAGGAGGCTCCAAATACAACCTGTATGCACATCACATCTTACAATAGATTGCTCTGAGCAGATCATAAGATCAGAAAGGCGTCAACTGCACACTCATAAAGATGCTTTTCTTTGCTTTAAGGATGTTTTTCCCTTTATTTGAAATGTGTTTAATGGACAAATTGGACTCCATAGCAAAATGTGAAATATATGCTAATTATACTCATGGACTATTTAAATAATGTTCATATTTTGAAATATGCATTTCAAAAAATTAAATGTTTTTAATCAAATGCAATTGTTTTTATTCAAGTAAATTGTTTTTATGCAAATGCAGAGCAGGAGACAACACTGCATTTAAGTACAAATGTGACATTTTCAAATGCAAATACAGTTGAACTCAAGCCTGGTGCTAGGAAGTGTCCAAACCTTAAGGACACTTAGGTGGACAAAGGTACACATCGGCTGACCAACAGCCCCCAGGGCGACTGACTGTCCACAGACTCAATGACCAGTACAAATGTGAATTAAGATATCCACATACACCTGTTGCGTTGTTCAGAGACAGGTGTAGCGGCTGTGGATTATAATTCCACCATCAATGTTGGCTACTTGAGCAAAGCATACACAATGAACAAATAAAAAACTAACCTCAATACACTATCTGAATCCTCAAATTAATAGAACCTAAAAAAACAATTGAGAAAAACAGCCCATTCCTCAGAGTAATCAGAGGGCTGAGGAATGGGCTGTTTGTTGTAAAGCTACATCTTACAGCATAGACAGCGATTCTGGAGCATATACTGACTGGTGAGCTAACATGGGCAAATTGTTCAAAGTTGTGCAAGTTTCTGCAAGATTGTTCATTTTATTATCGTTTTGCAGTATCAATGTATATACACAGTCACACACCAATAATATCAGGAGGAAAATCCAAACATACTAAAAATTATTTTGTAAGACTCAATGACAGTGTTTTATCAATCACAGTATAATATTCTTGATTGTGTCACTTCACTGAAAACAAGGAATCTGTGCTTTGTGATTTCATTATTTAAATTGCCATGTTTGAATCAGCATTATGTATTTTCCACACAAAAACTCCAAAAGCAATTACATTTACAGCAAAATGTCATCATACATCTGCAAGTGTATGTTTTCTGCAGTGCTAAAAGCAAATGCAAACACTGAGAAACCAACAAAAGTTAAGTCTAGTCTACATAAACTCAGTAAACGTCACAATAACATAAGCAAAGCTGAAAGCCAACTGAAAGCTGAAAGCAACAAAATAACAAAAAAGAAACAAAAAAGGAAGATATGGTAACATTATTTGCAAGTATAGCTGATCCATTCAACACATGAGTGTATTCTGACAAAATAGTGGATTCCAATAATTATATAAGATATTATTAAGTCTGTGTTATGCATGTGTCTGGTTCAGGTCAATTCCTGTAATTTCACAATTCTAATGAATGGGTTGGCTTCTGAAAGCACCCACCAGCAGAATATAGCTATCCCTCTTCACCTCTCTACTTCTCATACTCTCCTCTGTAAAATATTCACAAATATCCTTTACTACAACAATACTTCCCTGCCTCTGATGATTATACCTATGGCACATCAACATAGAACATAGCCATAACATTTACATCAATCTATAAGGACACCAATGACAGTGCCATAAATGTTGAGTCTATATAATCTCTGAGGCTCAATCACTAAACAATGATTTGTTTGCATAAACAAGGATCATTTCAGCAAACACAACAATGATACACATTGCCTATGAAACACAAGACATTAAATGACTGATATGCTTTATGCACTATATATAGCAATGAGTTACCATAATAATAATATTTCTATCAGTGTTAAAAATTAAAGAAAGCATTGTTTCCCAATGCATACACTGACCCAAAAGCAAATAGCAGAAATAATTGTTTCACTATTAAATACATTACACTATATACATTTCAAGTGATACAGTTTATTTGTTAATGCTTGCACCTTGGCACCTGTCAACAATTAATAGTTGTCAACTAATAATTGAACAATATAATTAATATCTATGAATCATCATGAAGTCAAATAATAAAAAAATGACGGATTTAAATCATCTAAGTACAAACCTATTTCCAACATCATACAACCTTATTAGATTAACTCCAGAGGGCATTACATTTATACACCTTGAGCAGCCTGATTGAATCATTAGTTTCATATAAAGAGGTTTTTGTAAACAACAAAAACACACCATATATCACCTAAAACACACCATATTTCACACCATGCATAAGTAAAATTAATGTTTTAATTTACGGTGCTGGTTACATTAATGTAAAACATTTGTACTGAAAGATATAAACACTACATGTTTACATGATTTTATAGAAGTTTAATCACTGTACAAAAATCTCAACAGTTTTCAGCTGTAAAATGCAACTTAAGAATCAACTCAGTAAATGCATAGTAATCACCCTGTAGTTCTCCTGGGGACAGTAGATTAAAAACTAATAGCTTATCTTGAAAATGGCTGATAAGCTGACCACAATTCAGCCTAGTTGTTTGACCTGACCAACATTTCCACCAGATGTGTCGA